>BMAO01031381.1:0-25579 GCA_019973975.1 Trichonephila clavata | reverse complement strand
TTTTTTTTTGCCAAACAAGCTGATAAGTTCGCCGAGGTAGCTACCCTTTTCCAGCTTTGAAGCAAGATATTGTTATTAGTGATTGTTAGTTGGCTGTGATTGGAATAACCGTTCACACATTGCGTTAGCTTTGGTGATCCTACTAACTATTATAACAGCGGATATCGAATCATTATTATATCTGCAATGCAACCGGTACCCCGCAGACATAATTAAAAGTAAGACGGTACCGTTCGAATCTTATCGACGTTTGACTGTTAATTGATAACTAAGTGGGAGTACCGGTTGCTGTTTAGATTTAGTCAAAGGCAAGCGTAGCTTGTTTAGTTATTTTTCATTCTTAAAAGCAGAAGGGGGAGGTTAAATTAATGAAAAGGGGATGCAGTTTGCGTCTGCTCGAAAGAAAAAATGTAACTGATTATTATATGAATTGAAATTTCGTTCGAAAGTAGATGAGAATAAAAATGTGAGTAAGCGCATATAAGGAATGATACATGATTCAGCAAAAGTCTTTTGATTCATTTTAGAACGTTCTTAATATCTTTTTTAAGAAGTTAAACTTTACAAGAGTTAGTTCTTAAAGTTAAAATTTTCTCTTTGAACATCAATTTTTTCCTTTTTAGAATGTTCTAATTTCAGAAGCTAAAGTTTTCATGGAATCGTTCCATAAGTCTTATACATTTGAATTTTTGTGCTGCGGACATCAATTTATTATTTTCAGAATGCCTATAATGTCATACTTTTTGAAGCTAATTTACATGAACGGTTCTATATTCATAAAATTTTCACTTTCACTTCTTCAAAATCAAAAGCCTTGTTTTCCCCAGTTTCTCCGGTCTTGACTTTGGAAAACGTACCTTGTTGCCATTTTGGCTTGTTTTGAAAAAGAATCTCCCCCAGTGGGTGGAATATAATAGAATTTTACCCATTTTTCTTCTTATATCCACATAGGAACTTATGTTTGTGAAATCTGCGTGAAGTCTTTCCCCCACAAAGAGAAGTTGAAAATTCATTTGTATGTGCACACTAAGGAAAAACGTTATGTACTGTTATTGCACAGATGGAGCGCCTTGCATGGGTGGCAAAATACAAGATTTTGTTGCATTACTTGAAAATTATTTGGGAAGAAAAGATTTTAAGTATCATTGTATTTTTCATCAAGAAGCTCTTTGTGCCAAGGACTTAAACTAGTTTTTCGTTGTTAACCCCGTGGTGCGCTTTATCAACAAAATACGAGCTCGTGCTCTGAATCGATGAAGATTTCGTACGCTTTTCCCCGAAGAAACGGAAGAAAATGGCGAGTTACTTCTTCATTGTAGTGTGCGCTGGTTTTCGAAAGGCAGTTCACTTGCTAGATTTTGTAGTTTGAGGGATTGTGTTTTAGAATATCTGGAAGAAAACGATGAAATGCCCAGTGAATGCTCGCTCCTCAGGAGTGAAAATTGGCTGTGGGGCTTAGCTTTTCTTACCAATATAATGGATCATTTAAAAAATTTAAATTTAAGATAACAGGGAAAAAATTGTGTTCTTCCTACCTTAGTTGGTCATATATCTTCTTTTGTGAAAAAACTTTTTTTTGTCTGAATTTTGTAGAGAAAAAATTAACTCATTTCCCATTCACACATGCAGGAAATATCTGCCAAAGTTAGTAATGTTCCGAACTATGATAGATTTAAAAATTTAATATCTATTTTGCAGGATTCTTTCAGTGACAGGTTTGAGGATTTTAAAGATAGCAAAAATACTGAACTTTTCATTAATCCTTTTTCGATTTCTCTTCAAGACATTAATTGTTACCCACCTCAGGTAAAAATTGAAATTATTGACCTACAGCACAATATTATTCTGAAAAACAACATAAGGAAATTATTTTAACCGCAAATGATCCGAATTACATCGAATTTTGGAAATTTGTGCCACCAAGCAATTTTCCAAATTTACATGATTTAGCGGTCAGATATTGTTGTAGGTTTGGATCACCATATGTTTGTGAAGAAATATTTTCTGTTATGAACGTGATTAAATCAAAATATCGCTCAAAATTAAAAGATATGCACCTGAAACACCTAATTGTGATAGCATCTTCATGAACTATAATCCAAATATAGACGATTCAGTAAAAAAAACTACAAATTCAAAAACCACATTAAAAAAGTACTGACTGCTTAGTAATCATTTAAAATTGAATGTTTCAAGTTGATTATTTTTATTTTGTATCTAAGCTAACTGATTAATCCTGTAAAAAATTATCAACAATAAAATATATAAGTTTATACTTTTGTTTCATTTGTTATACCATTGTTTTTATTTTTTATATTTCAGTATATAAAACTTGCATTTTAAAATATGTTTTTGGTGTAAAAAACCCATAATAAGCATATAAGTAACATTTTTTCACTTTTTATGTTTTTTAGTTTGGTAGAGAAGTCGGAAGTGGCAGGCGTAAAAACGATATCCTGATACCGCAACAACACGGTTTCAGGCCCAATCTTTCCACATCACACCAGCTACTGCGTGTGGTGAAATACGTAAAAACTGGTTTCGCTGAAAATAAGTCAACTGGGGCTGTTTTCCTCGACATCCAAAAAGCTTTCGACAGAGTCTGGCATACAGGCCTACTCTATAAATTAATCAGAACTAACACTCCACCTGATTTAATTAAACTAATAAACTCCTTCCTAAATAACAGAAATTTTGCAGTCCTCGTTAACCACTCTCCTACTCTTCCCTGAAAAATATCAACGCGGGAGTCCCGCAAGGGGCCCTCCTCTCGCCCACACTTTTTAATATTTATGTCAATGATATTCCTAGGTCAAGCTTCTCTACAATCTGCATGTACGCCGACGACACGGCAATCCTGGTACAGAACAGTGATTTAAAAACAATCACCCACGCACTATACAAACACCTAGCCAGACTAGAAGATTGGTTCTCCACCTGGAAAATTGCTCTTAATGTAGGCAAAACGGAGGCCGTCTTCTTTTCTCGTCCCATTAAAAAGAAACCACCAGATTTGTTTTTACATAACACCCACATACCCTGGTCTCAAAAACACCAAATACCTTGGTGTCATTCTAGATAAGACTCACTTTCAAACAACACATCACACGATTACGTAAAAATTTCAGAATTTCCGTGGCTAAAATCTACCCACTAATTTCCCGGAAATCCTTTTTATCTCTTAGAAACAAAATGCTTATTTATACCCAAATCCTAAGACCCACCCTCATCTACGCCTGCCCCAATCTAAGGTCATGCAGCCTACTCGAATATAAACATCATCGAAAGAGCTCAAAACTTAATTATCCGTACCATCATAAAAGCTGACTGGTACATCCGAAACGATGATATCAGGTTTGCTCTAAACCTTAAAACCCTCAGAGAGGTGATCAAAAAGATCGCCATCAAATTCTTTACAAACATCGACACCCACGAAAATAGAGCAATCCAAAAAATAGAAAAATATCCCCCTCTAAACCCTCTCATAAATAGACCCAGAAACACATCCTCTGCTAAAACTAAAAACTTCATACTTCCAATTTCCACCCAGAAGCCCCTCCCACCCACGAGAGGCTGCAACTCGATTGGCCGACACCATTTCTCTCAAAGCACTTCAAAACCCCTGCATTTTCAGGCAACTCGCATTGGCCAATTGCCACATGAAAGTCCGATGTCTAAAGTGTGGGGAGGAGCACCCCACGAAAGAATGCAGTATCAAGGAACGACAGGAGAACCCCTACTGCATCAATTGCAATATTTATAGTCACAACAGCCTGCTATACTAAATGCCCCAGCTTTCATAAACCCAAGAAAGGTTCCCCCATCGGAAACAGGAACAATAGAAACTTTACCAGCAAAAATGTTGTAGAGGGTTTATCCTTCGCCAACAGCTGGTAAAACTGAAACCAAAACGCCCCCCCCCCAAAAAAAAAACAATAACCAAGAAAGACAAACCCATCCCCAAAATCAACTATTTAACGATCCTGAATGTAACGCAAGTGACATCCAGAGTATAATAGATCTATTCAAAATAATTGCAAATCTCATAAAACAATTCCCTAATCTATTAAAAAACATTCATAAAATTAAACAAACCAAAGACCCTAAAACACAGGCTTATCTACTTTTAGAATCCTTCCTCGACGATTAACTTCTCTTTTTAATTTCCATTCTAAATTTTTATTATCTCAATAGTTTAACTTTTTCTCCTACCGCGAGTCGGGCAGTCATTTATTACCAGCAGCTCACAACCAATAGCAAACCCCACCTCAGTTTTCCAAGTTCTTCACTCCGATTGGCTCTCACCTTCCGAAGCTCCACCCCCATACCACGAACAACATCGCAACGAAGTACAACACCCAGATACGGAGCGGCGGAACTTGAACAAGTTCCAGTCTCCGAATTCAGTTCAAATGTGTTCAAATGTGTGGCAACTCGCATTCGCTCACCTACTCCGACTAGACGGGTCTTCCCGCTAGCCGCTCTCATTAAAAAAAAATGATTAAACCCGCACGCAAGCGCACTAGGCCCCCCGATGCGCACAGTGCAAGAATAAACTAAACACTCAAAATGCTACCTTCAATTAAAATTTTCTTTTCACAACCATTTCTTTTCAACATCCATATTATCGATTCTAACTAACTAATAAAAAAATAAATCCTCACGATATTATTCTGCAGTACTGGGCTAAGGTAAAGCCAACTAAAGCTACACCCAATCTTCACGATAGGAGGTTAAGTTTCTACAAGGAAACAGGCACTCCGTTAACCACTCTACATATATAAGTGGCAGGCGTAACTTTTTTTTATGAGATTGTGGCACGCTTCCCAAAAAGGTTGGCCATCCCTACGGTAGAACTTGTCCATAATGCGTTATTTCGAAAAAGTGTAGCCTGTTAATAACATTTGAGCTTCAACTAATATTGAGTTGTGACACAAGATAATTCTGAGAATGTCTCATATCATTTCAAAGGAATTTACAGTCTTCCTTTTTTTTTTGTTGATTATCCTGTGAACGATAAAACTTAACAGTAGGTTATTTTATATCTTTTTCAGAGAGAAAGAGAGTCTACAAAGCACATTCTAAGAAAGCTATAGATACCACAGAACACCTGAGTAAAAAAAAAATTAATATCGAAATGATGACGAACACATTTTAGGAAAGGAAAACATCTTCCTTAAACAACTGGTTTATCTTCATAAGCAAAATTTGGAATATGTTTCAATGATGTTTTCCACGAAGTAAATATTTATACAGCTGTAAAGAGAATTTGCATGATCAATATTTAAAGAGTAAAAAAATCATGAGTGGTTTGTACTACCTAGGGAACATTCAAGTAGTTTTAAGAATTATATATTAGAACTTTTAAAAGCATACAAATCAGGATTTTATTTTATAAATTGATTAATTCGAAATAAATTATGTTTTTACATATAAGAAAAGCTTTTACCATTTCAGTATAGCTGAGATTCTAATCACACCAGTATATGTTCAGTTGCTGACTTTTTATGTAAACATTTGTTTCACTAATTTTAACACCTGTGTAGCAGATAGAGATTCGTTAAAAACCGTTCGTATTATACAGCCTTCCAAACTTTTAAAATAAAAAACATTTCTCCAGAAAAAAAGAGGTTTTAGAAAAAGTTATCTGCGAATCTATTCTGAGAACTTTTGGTTTAGGGAAATGTTTAGATTTTATATCAATTACTGCTGACATTAACAAATTTGCTTGTACCATCACTGGATTGGAATCGACTATCAACTCCCTCCACATTTCCTGTTGTACTAACGTTAACGATCTTAGCCGATGGACCTCCAAAGAAGACTGGAGGAATACAAGAAACTACAAAAACTGGTGGTAAGTGAGTTTACCACTCAACCTTACTGTGACACCCCTGCCTGTACTGTAAATCATACACCCCCTAGCTCACCAGTTAAAATTAACATAGATAACTTGAACCAACTTAAAATAACTTCCATTAAACGCAAAGAAAACGAGGTCGGATACTCATCCCCTCCTTCTAAGAAACCTTAGGAAAAATCAAAGAAGCAACTCTAATCCGGAAATAAATTTTAAAATTAACCTAGAAAATAGATTCAGGCAATTTCCAAATCTACATGTAGCAGGAACTTCTTCTGCCAACACCATAACTTAAAAAACACTAGAAATGCACCAAAATACCTCCCTCCACCCACTTTTCTTAAAATTACTGAAAATTACCGCGAACAAATAAAAGCACTTACGGACAGGCTCCCCACACTTATATAGAAGCAAAATGACAGGTGATTATTTTAAACTCTACACCAGAGTTCCTCAAACTGGGGGGCGCGTCCCCTATTGAGGCCTGTAAATGGGGGCGCGATCTTATTGAAATATCGGAAATTAAAGATTTAAAAGAAGTTTTAATTTACTGAAGGAAGTAAAACAAAATACATTCTAACATAGTATAAAATAAAAAGTACACATTTACACAGATATAATATACTTATAAATGTATCAGTACTTCACAATATTTTTGGTAATTAATTTATGAATATTGAATAAAAAAAGTTTAATAATTACTAGAGCCTCTCATGGGCTTGTCATGCATAAAATTTAATAATTATCTCGATAGTTTGCAAGGGTTATAATTAAAGTGGTATTGCAGCTTTAGCGTCAAAGTATATTTTATTTTTACATTATTTTATAATTATAATGCATTATTATTGTATGGGGAAAATTAAGATTAAAAATTGGTTCGCGCAAATTGAAAGTTTGAGAAGCACTGCTCTACACAGATACTAGCGAATAGTAGTATAAATTTAATGATATTTTAGGAGAATTAAAGTATGAATTTTTCGTAATCAAACCCAAAGAAGAACGCCCCATAAAAGCTGTACTCTAAGGTCTTCGCAATACAAAAACACAAGACATTCACAGCGATATGATCTCGGTTTTTCTGTAGACAAAGTCATTCAATTATTTGTACGCATGACCAAACAACCTCTACCGTATTTCTAATCACACTCCCTAGGAACATAACGCTGACCTTAATAAACTCTGCTACATAAGTATACACGTTGAAGGTTACGAATGTAAGGGAATTACACAATGTTACCCTTGTAAAAAATTGAATCTTACGACAGAAAACTGCCTCCACGATATTTAAAATGCGGGCGAGGCCCACCCAACTCACGACTGCCAAATGAAACGTGTCGAAAACGTCTATTGTATAAATTGTAAAGTATTTGGACATATGGCGAACTACGCCAAATACCCCTTCTATCCCAAAACAGGTAAATGCAACGCAATCACTAATAAGAACAACTACATTACAGTCGCTAACAGAATGTACGACCCAATCTACAATTTTTGTAGAGAAGTACTGTCCGATGTAATTCTCATCCAGGAAACACATTTGAGACTAAAATACAATATTAAAATTAACAACTACAAATGCTATAGAAACGACCGCATCACGGACAGACAAGCATCCGGTGGGACTTTAATTCTGATCAAACCATCAATTCCTCACTACGGCCCTTCTCCACCCCTCCACTTCAGCATGTTGAAGCCACCATTATAACTATTAATCCATCCAATACTAATCCCATTAATATCACCTTCATTTATGTACCTACGTATTCAGATACCTTAATATTCCAGATTTACCATATAAGTAAATATTCCTTCTCCCGCGACCTAGAAAATGTCCTTCAGATCAACATTTGTGTAATTTTCGGCGATTTCAACGCTAAACATAACATGTGGAATTGCTCCCATTACTCTACTAGAGAAACGCAGCTTAAAAATTTCTCAGAGTTAACTGATATTGTAATAGCCTTTCCTAATACTCCTATGAGATATGGTTATAATTCCTCTAATACCCTTGATATAGCACTAATTATTAAATTTAATTTCCTTTACAATATTGAATCCATATCTGAACTATCTTCCTACCATAATCCATTTATGCTTAATATCTCTCTCATTTCTTTCATTCATAAGGATAATACTAGAGCAATTATCACCTGTTGGTCTACTTTCAAGAGAAATCTTAATAATAATATTCACTTATTAGACTTCAAAAACATTAACAACCATTTCTCTCTGGAAGAAAAAATTTCTAACCCCACAGAAGCTGTTCGCTCCGTCCACCTACACTCTTCTAAGCCAATCACAAACAAGATACACAGTTACACACCAAAACATATCAAAGATCTCATTAATTTGAAAAACAGAGCCAGAAAACTCTTTCACAACACCTTAAACCCAATTTACAAAACCGATGCTTGTAGATTACAAGCCCACATTATAAAGCAACTTCACTACAAACATGGAACGCAAAACTCACCTCACTCAACACGCAAGACAACAGTCTCTGGCAAACACAAAAATACTTTCGAAAAAAATGTTCAAATATTCCTTCTTTTAACAGTGCCTCAGAGCTACCAGTGATGACCAAAAGGCAATTTTAATTGCAAATAGTTTAAAAACAATTACACAGAAAATAAAAGACCAGACGACTTCCCAAACAATATCGACTCTGATGTCACTAACACACTCGAAAACTTCTTCTCTCACCCACCCTCCATTAACACAGACGAAATAACTGCTTACATTAAGAGACTTCAAAACAACAAAGCTCCAAGTTTTGACAATATCACCAACAAAATGATAAAGAACTTCCCTTTTAAGATTTTACTATAATCCTCACCTATTTAATTAATAAAATTCTTTACCTGGACATTTTCCTAACAATTGAGAGATTGCAATTGTGTTTCCCATAGGAAAAATAATCGTCTTGCTGAGTCATATAGACCAATCTCCTTATTACCAACACTAAGCAAAATAACCTAGCATGTTATCCTCAATAGAATTAACAACTTCATGAACGACAACAACTTTCTTAATTCTAATCAATATGGTTTTGCCAGACAGCTCTCTACATATCATCCAATGCTCAGACTAACAGAAAAAAAATCTCCTCGGGATTTCTGAGAGGCAGATCATCTGGAACTGTCTTTCTAGATATCCAAAAGATATTTGACCTTGTCTGGGTTAGCGACTTAATATACAAACTCATTACTAACCATTTTCTACCCTGTCTCATTCACATCTTTAATTCCTATCTCGTCAAGGGACTTTACCAAGCATTCGTCAATGACACTCTCTCACAAACACACAAAGTCAATATTGGAGTACCACAAGGATCATTGTGGGATCCCGTGTTTTTCAATATCTACTTGAATGACATACCAACTCTCCCACAAACCATGCTTAACCTCTACGCTGATGATACTGCAATTCTCGCCACTTACAAGAACTCAAACCACCAAATGCTTAGGCTTCATACTTTATAAAAATCTCACTTCGAAACACGCTATTCTACACTGCTGGCCACCGTAAACGCAACACCAAGAAAGACAAGAGATAGCACAACAAAATTTATTTTGTAGGATAACATGTTGACCAAGTATCAAATGATGAAATTTATAGACTTCTGTGAAGTGTGGTTCCTGCCAGAATCAGTAGTCAGAGTAGCCGCCTTTATTGGAGATCACCGCGGCCACACGCCTCGGCATTGATTCCAAGAGACTTTGGATGTGTTCTTGGGGTACAGCAGACCAATCAGCTTTCACACGTTGCCAAAGTTGATCTGGTGTGGCAGCTGGGGATGTAATCTGGGTCAATCGTTGAGCAACCATGGACCACATGTTTTCTATTAGCGAAAGATCCGGAGAGCGAGCCGGCAAGGGAAGCGATTCAATCTGGTGATTGACGAAGAACCTTTGGACAATGCGTGCCACGTGTGGTCGCGCATTATCCTGTTGAAATATGGCTGCGGCCAAGGCCTGAAGGTAAGGAAGGACAACTGATTCCAAAACTTCAGAGATATAGCGCTGGCTGTTTAAAGTACCGGCAATGCCTACTAGAGGAGTGTGAGAGTGATATCCAATACCGCCCCATACCATAATACCAGGTGCAGGAACAGTGTGGCGGTGCATAAAGCAGCAGTTCAGCATCCTCTCTCCACGTTGTCTCCATACTCGAATCCGACCATCGCGGTGTTGCAGACAGATGCATGACTCGTCAGTAAAGACAACTTCATTCCATTCTGCCTGCCCACATCCTTCTTTCATTACACCATTGGTTGCGGAGACGGCTGTGGTTCTACGTCAAGTGTGGACCAAGCAATGGAGGACAATGGAGACCAAGCCTTGAGGACAGACCACTCTGCTCTAAACGGCGTCGAATGGTACGCATAGACACTGAATGATGCCTTACAGACTCAATGTGCTGTGCTATGGTTCGTGATGTGACTGGTGGGCATTTACGGTGGCCAGCAGTGTATATATATATATATATATATATATATATGAACACAGTTCCATTTCATTATTTATTTCTAGTGAGAATACGAAAAATAATACTTAAAGCAATAGTCAGAAATCGTAATGCTGTGCTAGGTTGCAGAGAAAACTGCCTTGGGGCGTCTGCATGAAAAATATAATTTTTGGCACGAGAAGACCCTAACGTGTGTAGTAAGAGAAAACATGGTGAACACAAAATAAAATGGTTCTCCTGCAGTCACTGACTTCTAATTTTGAGTTGTTGTTTTTTTAGTGAACTTTAGTAGAGTGGAAGAAACAAATATATTAAACTTTCTGCAAAAAAAGTGATGCAGCTACTTTATTAAACTGTTAGGTCACAGCCTTAACAGGAGCGAGCAGCTTCGACAACCGCTATACATCTTTCCGTCCCTAGAAGACGCTTCACGCCGACCGAAAACACCAACACCTTTCAAAATGTTCTGTTGTTGTTGTATATGCCACCTGAACGACAGTAACATCACATCAAGGTCCACGATATTCAGAGCGGCTAAGGACTAGAATTTTATGCCTGTCGTTAGCCTAAGCTTTGAGCTCCATAAAGGTGACAGTACAATTTTGCTCGGAACAACACGATAGATGGCAACACCATTCGGACCCACTGATTTAAGGAGCACGTACTCCGTGTGTACTTGGAGGGTATTTGGTGGTATCGGGCATCTTTCCCAGGCTTTCCGGTCAGGAGTCCGATGCTCTAACCGCTAGGCTACGCACGGCCCCTCAATATGTTCTAATAATACAAAGCAGATAGAACTATTTGCGGTAATAAAATGATAATTTTTGAATGAAATCCTATCAAACCAAACAGCTGAACTTAAGGAGAGTATGAGTTAAAATAAATCTATTACAAATCTCTCTCTTCTTTTGGTTTTTATTTTTATTTCATCTATAAACTGCGGATACATTTTGTTTAACACTTGCTAATGTGACTATAGCAGCGCCATATAAAACTAAAATTAACATGTTTAAAAAAGTATAAACATAAAAAAATGCGTGTTCTTTTTTTCTGACTTATAAACATATTTTCCCTATTATATGAGCATGATTTGACAGATATACCGAGGAAAGCTTCTACATGGGAGTCAACGAAGACGAATGAAATGATGAACATAATTAAAATTTAGATTCAAATTTTAAAAACAAAGTTTGATGGATTTGACGGGGAAAAAAGGACGTCATTTTTCATAAAAAAGTACACCTAATTCTGTTTTTATACAAAAGATATGTTCGCGTATTGTACAAACTGAATAATAATTTGAAAAAGAAATACAAACATGTCATTAATTCATGAACCCAAAAATATTGAGCATATCTCCATGTGTATCGTTCTTTTTCTTTCTAGTACCTCAACGTGGCCGCGGTGGCCGAGTGGTCTAGGCATCGGATCATGGCTAGCGTGTCATGAGTTCGATCCTAGTACCACTAAAGATCCGCCGTGTAGGTGAGCGATGCACGTTAAATCTGTCGAGAGCTCAAACGTCCTCCCGTTGGTGTGGTGTGGTAGTTAGGAGAGGGGGTGCCAGCTCAGGTGTCGTCCGCGTCACTTGACCATGGTTCAAAATTACGCGGACCGTCGCCAAAAGCCCTTGTGTTGCTAATCAGTGCGATGTTAATATTCTCTCACTCTAGTACCTCAACAGTCGTGGTTGGTATCTCATTACGGATTAACATCAATACAACTTTATAGTGATCAGGAACGTCTTAAGGCAGGGGCCAATTGGGCCTGGTATAAGGGCCTCGTTTCGCTCTTGAATTTGCTTTAATAAGATCATGATTCGGATGATTTTAATGGTCAAATATTATTCCCGTACATATTCTCCGAAAAACAGGTAATTTCAAACTGCATGTCAATTGTCAAAGTGGTAATACTGCATTTTTATGTGATGACCGTTGTCCATGTCTAGGTCTTGGATTAACACCATAAACAATCATTCAACTCATTTAGTCGAAATGCGGCCATCGGTAAAACCAGTTTGTGCCTAGGTTTTTGAGATTGTGAGTCGATCACATTTATTTGTACAAAATTACCATTTGAACGAGTATTTAACAAGGCATGCTATATACTGTCTACTTTTAAAGATTTTAGGTAGGGCCTACCTTTGCATAAGGGCCCAGGGCCTCAAAAATCTTAAGATTTATCTGGGACCAGGGCCTTAAAGAGTCCTAAGACGTCCCTGATAGTGATGGTCTTATCCCTAAATAAACAATCTTTAATTGTTCAAAAATTAAATTGAAGACAAAATTTATACCGTTGTTTAACAATCTAGTATTAATTAAATCGATACGTTATTTTTTATCCATGATTTTTTGAGACACTCCCTTTCAGGTTCTTCGATACCTGACCGAGGTTCTAGGGCGAAAAATCTGGAAAACATATTGACATGTTTTTCAAAAAATGATAATTTAATAACAGAGGGGTGGCGATTTTTAAATTTTTTTATTTCAATTGATGATGCGCTCTTGGTAACCTTTTATCACTACTTCAAAAAATATTTGGATACCAGAAAAAAATTAAATTATTCGTTTAAATTCTTAAAATTTTTTGAATAGTTTTACAGGTATGGTTTCCTTATGAGTGGAAGTAAGGAATTTCAGTGTGTACTTATCGAAGTGCTCATCGAATATCTAATTTCATTTTTTGTGTAAATGTTTTCTTATAAACCTCTTCCTTTTGTGTATTTAAAAAGAAACGAGCCTTACAGTAATCGCATATGATGTGTAACATCTGACATGTTATCGAGGTAAATACGAAATAGTGATTTTAATCCTGAAAAAAATGAATCGGGTAGGATTGGAAATAATTTTCTATCGAATAAATATATCTTTAATGAAAATTTTATTTAATTAACAGAAGAAG
This sequence comes from Trichonephila clavata, assembly GCA_019973975.1. Lineage (NCBI taxonomy): Eukaryota > Metazoa > Arthropoda > Arachnida > Araneae > Nephilidae > Trichonephila > Trichonephila clavata. The sequence goes on along the minus strand of BMAO01031381.1, from coordinate 12,351 downwards.
TAATGCAATTTTTTATCAAAAATATTTATCCTTGTTCAATTTGGGGAAGAGCGGAGACAATAGATTTATGAAAACTAAAATATGACACATATACTTGTGATTTCGAAGTATTTTAAAAATCGTTGAAAAACAGCGTCAATAACAGTAGCACTGTTAGTTGTCGAAACATTTGGATTTGTGTTCATGTCGAGCTTGAGTTCATCTTTCAGAAAAGCAATGAGTGGCTCAGCTTCTGGCAAACTGAAGTTAACGTTAAAATCACCATTCAAAATCATGGGAAGCGAGTGAGTTTTTAAAAAAAAAGAGCAGAACCACCTTCTGTATACGGTAAAAGTACAAAATGCAGAAAATCTTTAAATTTTTTTAACTGTTTGATTCGGAGAAATGTATGCGACCACCGAAATGACTGTTTGTCCATTTTCAAATAAGCATTCTGCCGCCCATATGTCCCCAATATATTGACTAACAATAACCAGCCCACTTGTTTGACGATCAATGATGTCCATATATTACTTACTCGTATTTTTTTTAAGAATGATGATCTTTGTCAGACGTTTAACAGTTAATATAGTTATAAATACAGTTTACACATATAAATATAACTTCAGATTTCATACACAACGAGCTCTGAAACTTTGACAATTGAGCGTAAGAATCGCAAGTTTATTCTGGATGAAGTCTAATATAATAAGACTTGCTGCTATGTGGGAAGTGAATTTAGATTCAAGTAAACGAAACCGAGTTTTTGAATTCCAATCTTTTCAAATGCTAAATTTAGCAATATAAAACAAAAAGCTGGCAGCTTGATTGCTACTAAAGTTGGATCCCGATACGAGGGTAGCGAAGAAACACCATCAAGCGCATATTTAAAAATTAGAAATATTAAAGAAAATCAAAAATACCCGTTTACTTAATACCCGTTTTTTAATCGATAAATCTTTTTAATCACAATTAAAAATTTTATATTGACAGCGACAGGAATTAACCTCAAAGTATGAAAATGATTTGCACTAAAATATTTATTCAAATAATTCCATATTACTTACTCGTATTTTTTTAAGAATGATGAACTTTGTCAGACGCTTAACAGGAAATATAATTATTAATATATAGCTTACAGATATATAAATATATCCTCAGATTTCACACACAACGAGCCCTGAGACTTTGACATTTGAGCGTAAGAATCACAAGTTTATTCTGGATGAAGTCTAATAAATAAGATTTGCTGGTATGTGCGGTAGGCGGGCGTCTTAATTGCTGCTACAGTTGGACTTCGAGACGAGGCTAGCGAAGAGACACCCCAAGGCGCGGAATTGGTCAAATCAAACAGCGCGCGCTTCCCCCGACTTCCTGTTACGCATTTCCGTCCCTTTTCACGAAATCACTCCAACAAATATCCAGCTACCGAGAGTAAAGATGTTACACATCAATAATCTGACAATATGAAAAAAGGTACATATGCATACATGTTAAGGTATCCGAACACGTTGAAATGACCAAATTCTGTCAAAAAAACATATTTTTTGTTTTTTATTTTATTGAACAGAGCTATCTTTTAGCTTTCCAAAACACTCTTTGTTTTGTTTCTACGTTACCTAGAGGTCAAGTTATAATCAGTTTTATAAAATTAAAAAAACCAGAAGTGAGTCTTTAATCTACCGGAGGTAGGCATTTAAATGGTTCAAGATCTGTCAAAAATTTGTTTAATGAGCAGTTCTTTTGGAAATACAGTTTTAAAATTCTTTTTAAGAAACAATACAAGTAATTTAGTGTTTTAAAATTTTGTGGCAACACAACATTTCTTCCAATAGTTTGCAATAAGTGGTTGTGTTTACAAACTTTTCAATTGCTTTTAGCTCGAGTGTTTTGATTGATTTTGCTAACGTTGTCATTCTTTTTTTGCGAAATTTTAGTTTTATAATTTAAATTTTGTTTCGTCTTAAGTTATGGGTAATCGCAATAATCGAAATTCTACTCGTAAATGTAAGTTTAAAGGCAATAGATACACTAGTAAGATCAACAAAAATGATATCAACAAAAATGTCAGATCTGCACCAACTGCAAGTGAAACTAAACTTCAGAATGATTCAAAAATGTCAAACACTGTAGAAAATGAAGACAAGAACGTAATTTTTAATTTAAAAATTTTAAATAATGTGATTTCCTTATTATGCTGTCCTGAATGTTTCGAAAATAAGACTCAACTTTTTGAAGATTCTGTGTTTGGTTTAGCATCTAATATGATATTAAAATGTAAAAACTGTACATTTTCCAGCTCCTTTTGTACATCCATGAAAGTTAACAAAATGCACAGTATGAATCTTTCTTTTGTTTTTGGTTTAAGAATCATTGGAAAGGGACACTCTTTTGCAAGGAAGCTGTGTTCAGCTATCAATGTGAACTCTCCTTCTAAGACAGCTTTTGAAAAAAAATTAGAACATGTTTCTAATAACGTTGCATATGAAATTATGAATGAGGCTGCAGCTGAGGTTCACAGAAAGAATAATTTCAATGAAGTTGTTCAATGTGGTGTGTCAGTCGATGGAACATGGCAACGTAGAGGACACTTGTCTTTAGATGGATGTGTTAGTGCCATTTCCATAGATACTGGAAAGGTTATAGACATTGAAGTCATGTTAAAAATGTGCAGATTATGTCCGAAGAAACCAGAAGACAGAATTTCACACGAGTGTGTTAAACATGTTGGGTCATCTGGTGCGATGGAACCTGTTGGTGTGTATCGAATATTTGAAAGATCTATTCAGATGAGAAAATTGGAATATGTGCATTTTTATGGAGATGGGGATTCTAAAAGTTTTGATGCTGTTAAAAATGTTTATGGTGAAAACAGCGTTAAAAAATTTGAATGTATTGGCTATATTCAAAAGCGCGTTGGCTCAAGGCTTCGAAAGTTGAAGCTGAAGCAAAAAGGTCTGGGAGGTCGTGGGAAATTAACTGATAGTTTCATCGATAAACTTCAAAATTATTATGGTATAGCTATCAGATCCAATGTCAATAACATAGAAAAAATGCAAATTGTAGAAATTGCAGCATGTTTTCATTGCTGTTCCAACAAAAACCAACGGATGCATGGCCAATGTCCAGTTGGACCTGACAGCTGGTGCAAATATCAACGAGCTACATTTGACGGAAAGATGCATATTGATACTGGCAAGGGGCTTCCACAAGAAATAATTAAAATTATTATGGCTCATTATATGAAGCTATGTGACAAGCATTTATTGAATAAATGATTACACGGGAAAACACAGAATGCAAATGAAAGTTTTAATAGCATTCTGTGGAAATTTATCCCAAAGATATTTTTGTCGAGTTACAAACTCTGAGATTAGGAGCTCACATGGCTGTCATACAATTTAACAAAGGTTTTCAAGGATTGTTAGATGTGTTAAACCAAGCTCAAATACAAATTGGTGTCAATACTGTAAGAGGTTTTGCTCAACTCGATGAAGAGCGCATTAGTGAATCAAAGCATCATTCATTATCTCAAGTTAAAACCACCAGGAAAAAAAATAGATCATGAAAGAAAAGAAAATTAGCCAAAGCTGAAGTACAGGAGGGCATAACGTACAAATCTGGGGAAGTTTAGCTTTTATATGTATAATTTATATTAAAACAACAAAAGTTTAAACTTTAAATCCATTTTTCTCCAAATTGTTTTTTACGCATAATGTATTCACGTTGAGTTTGATAATTCAAAATATTATGAATATATTTCTGTAAAACTTTTTGAACCTGATACTTATATTGTTTTCTAGAGTATGTACTAAAATATTTCTTATTGTATAAATAGTTTTTGATTTATGGCCAATTTTTTAAATAATGGTCTTATAAATATGACACATTTCCTATAATATTTACTCGATGATCTCTAAAATTTTTAAATTTTAATAAAACATTAAAATTTTAGTACATACTCTAGATAAATGCATATAATTTGTTTTAGTAATATTTTTACTGATATAAGTTCAATACTTTTTTCTCTAATTGCTTTGAAGTTTTTCAAAAATATTGCTAAAATTTTACTTATAATTGTGATTTTTGTGAAGTTTACATATTTTTTAAAATATATTGTTAGTTAAATATTATTATTTATAGGTATTCATCCCTAAAAAAGCATTTATAATGTTTTAATATGTTATTTTTAAAAAAAGTACTCCGAACGTGTTCGGATACACTAATAAAATCAGCCATTTAGAATACACATGCTAAAAGAAAATAGAATAACACATTATTAAATACAGAATTGCAATGATAATAGTATAATATATGTATACACGATTGCACTAATTAATTTCCAAACTTATACATTCCTAGCATTAACTTGAGTTTTAAAAATCTATCTTCAGCAAGAGTTTTAGCCAGTATATCAGCAGCCTGTACTTCACTACTACAATTTATGACATTAAGTTGCTTGTTTTTATATTGTTCTCTAATAAATTTGCAACGAATGTCAAAATATTTGGTCCTATTATGGAACTCGGGATTTTTCACTAAACGGATGGCACTTTGGTTATCCATTTGGAGACTTGGAACAGAAGTCCCACAGCACAGTTCTTCTAAAAGATTGTTCAACCAAATTGCCTCTTTTGCAGCTTGGATATTGCTGCAATAAATTCAGCTTCAGTTGTTGGGAGAGCAATGCAATTATGTCATCGACTTCTCCCCGCTTTAGCACCTCCACTATACTTGAACACCATTCCTGATGTTGATCTCCTAGTTAATGGATCACCAGCATAATCTGAGTCACTGTATGACTCAAAAACAGCACTAGTAACATCCAGATACATAATGGTACACTTTTTGCTTCCATTAAGTTACCTTGGGATCCTTTTCTCCATAGTCCAGTGTATCTGTTGAGGTTTATCGAAAACCTGGGAAAGCACTCCCACTGCATCTGCTATGTCAGGTCTGGTGACAATAGCCAGGAACATAAGACTACCCACAGCTTCACGGGAGGGTACATCAGCCGAAAGAGATACTGAGTTATTTGTAGTAATAGTACCCTTTTCAATTGGTGTACTAACTGGATTGGGATTAATCATATCAAAGCCAGATAGGATCTTCCTACAATAAGCTTCTTGGTGTATAAAAATTTTACCACTTCCAAGATGCACAATTTGCACACCAAGAAAATAATTAGCTTCATCTATCACTACAGAGAATACACTTTCGAGCTTCTTAAGAAACAGTTTCACAGTCTGCTTGCTCTTCATCTGCTGCAATGATTCCATCACGAACATACACAATAAGATACATTGATTTTTTATCATTAAAAAACAAACATGAATCACATTTTGATTGCTTCAATCCACTGTGTTCAGCAAAACATTTCAAACGTTTATTCCAACACCTTGGATCTTGTTTTAAACCATATATAGACTTTAGTAACTTACGTACCTGACCAGAACTATCACTAAATCCTTCAGGTTGAGTCATTTAGATATCCTCAGAGAGGTCTCCATACAGAAAAGCAGTTTTTATATTAAACTGACACAGCTTCGGTTTTCGAGCAGCAGCAATGCTCAGGGCAGTTCTGATGGTATCCCACCGAACTACAGGACTGAAAGTTTCACTAAAGTCAACTCCCAATTTTTGGCTGTATTCTTTACCAACAAGTCGAGCTTTAAAACGCTGTATAGTTGCATCAGCATTTTGTTTCAACTTGAATACCCATTTATTACCTATGACTTTTCTGTCAGAGGGTAAATTTACAAGTATCCAGGTGTTGTTATTGGATAGAGATTCCAACTCTTCCTTCATAGCAGCAAGCCATTTGTCGCTATCTTCAGAAGCCATTGCTTCTTTGTAGGTTTCAGGTTCTATGTGTTCTTCCAATAGAGCAAAGCTGTCAAATTTGTCTGGCATCTTTAATGTGGACCTGTCACACAAATTTCTGCTACTCTGCTGAACTAAGGTTTCTTCTGTATCTTCAGCATTATACGATATCTCTTATATTTCTTTTTCCACATCTGGTTCTGGTGGAAGTGGCTTCTTAACTATTTCCATATCTGAGTTTAAAATATCAGTAGAAGATACATCAGGAACACAGCTAAATTTTTCATTTTGGAAAAACACATCTCGATTTAGCATAATCTGATCTTTTATCCATATTCTATAACTATCTTTTTCACCACTGTAGCCAACAAAAACTCCTTTAACACTTTTTGTCCCATTTCCTCCTTTTTGTTGAGGTACATGGACAACGCACTCTGTTCCAAATACATGCAGGTGGTCGATATTGATCACTTCTTTGGAAAACTACAGTTCATAAGGGCTTTTGTCTTTAACTGTTGTTGGCCCTGTTCTGTTCAACACATAAACAGACATGTTTACTGCTTCAGCCCACAGTTTCAAAGGAAGATTTGTAGCATAAATCATAGATCTCGCACTTTCCACAATAGTTCTGTTTTCACGTTCTGCAGCTCCATTTTGTTGAGGCGTGTAAGGCATTGACATACGAGAAGAGATTCCTGATTTTTCAAGAAGACTCTTCACTGTTGAATTTATAACCTCTACTCCACCATCACTTAGCTCCTCCTTGATCATATGCCCAGCATTTTTCGCTTGATTAAGAAAAGTTTCAAGGAACTTGGAAACTTCATTCTTGGACTGCATGAAAAATAATCGAAAGTATTTGGAGAAATTATCTTTGAAACAAACGTAGTATTTAGCACCACCTAGAGACTGTTGCTGCATTGGACCCCATACGTCTATATTTATCAATTCTCCTGGCGTTGTAGTCCTTTGTTTCCTTGTTCCAAAGGGACGACGACACTGCTTGCCATAACAACATCCATCACATATTTGGCTGTTTTTTACGTCACTTTTTATTTGATATTTTCTCAATATATCCTAAACATGGGCCTTGTTTTGATGACACAGTCTTTCATGCCACAATTGTAAGGATTAGTCTGCTGAGGCAACACATACTTCAGTGTTTACTTCTGGATAAAGAACACGCATTTCTAATTTATACAAGCCATGCACAGTTCTTACTCCTTTCAAGCGCACTCTGTCATCTCTCAAGAGGGAACACTCATTTTTGATGTCTGAACTTGAAACCCTTTTTAAGGTCTCACTGAAGGAAAATAGATTTCAGCTATTGTCAGGAACATACCACACCTCTGTCAGATGATGCCTCTCCCATTTGATATTGACCTTAATTTCAATATTCACAGTTCCATGTCCATAAGCCATAATTGCATCACTATTTCCCACATATACTGGCTTAGGTGAGACAAATTTAGTGAAGACCACAAAATAATTTTTGTGCTTAGTCATGTGAGCAGAGGCTCCACTGTCGGCAATCTCCACTTCACTTTCTGGAACACCTTCCACAGTACACACAAAAGCATCGCCTTGAACTTTTGGTTTACTTCCTTTCTTACAGCAGTCCTTAGCACGATGGCCTGGCTTACGACAGACGTGACATTTTCTCTCAGTTCTTGAAAATTTTCTTCTTAGTAGCAACCAGGGCCGTGGAATCTGTTGACTTTGAAGGTAGCCTCATTTCAATAAGGCGAAGTCTTTCGGTTAATTTATTGACTGATCTCTCCTCTAGGGTACCGACTCCCAAACACTCTTAAACTCAAAATATTCTGATGGCAATGTGGACATGATTCTGCTCATCAGCAAGAGATCCGGCAATGTTGTTTTAGCAACACGCCTTAGCTCATCGTTTAATTCGTTAAAGTTTCTTTGCAGCTTTACAATATGGCTTGAAATATCATCCTCCAATTCTTTTTCACTGCGAAAAAACTTCTCCATCAAACGATCGAGTCTTTGCCCGGAACTCTGCTCATATACCGACAGCAACTTTTCCCACACACTTTTAGCTGTGTTGCAAACCGATGTCAATTCAGCATTGCTATCAGTCATATTTCCCAAAAGAATCAGTTGTGCAAGGGAGTCATCTTTAACGAAAACCTTCTGTGCTTTCTCATACGCGGCAATCGTTTCAGCTGAAGCCTCGGCTGGTAAGCTTGGGCATTCCCGATCTCCACTAACAACATCATGAACATCGTGATGTCGCAACAAAAGTTCAATTTGCCGCTTCTATTTACTTCAAATCACAGCTCCCATAAGCTTTTCAATACGAGTTTTAAATTCCATTTCAGTCTGTAAACGTGCTTAGGCCAAACAAACACAAGTGGTGTTTTAACATAAATTTTTTGATGTGTAACATCTTTCCTCTCGGTTGCTCGATATTAGTAGGAGTGATTTCGTGAAAAGGGACGGAAATGTGTAACAGGAAGTCCAGGAAGCGGGTGCTATTTGATTTGACCAATCAGCGCTCTTCGTGGTATCTCTTCGCTACCCCCGCATTGGGATCCAACTCTAGTAGTCATCAAGCTGCCAGCCCTTTTTATATTGTTAAATTTAGCATTTCAAAATATTCGAATTCAAAAACGCGGTTTCATTTTCTTGACTATAAATCCACTTCGCATATACCAGCAAGTCTTATTAGACTTATCAAAGATAAACTTGCGGATTTTTACGCTCACTTTTGTCCAAGTCTCAGGGTCTCGTTGTGTATGAAATTCGAGGACAGTGATTTCGGTTGTCGTATACATTTCTCCGAATGAAACGGTTCAAAATATTAAAAAGATTTCCTATATTTTGTACTTTTACCATATACCGAAGGTGGTTCTGCTTTTTTAAAAAAAAAACTATCACTCGCTTCCCATGATTTTGAGTATTGATTTTAACGTTAACTTCAGTTTGTCAGAAGCTGAGCCGCTCATAGCTTTTTTGAATGATGAACTCAAGCTCGAAATGAACACAAATCGAAATGTTTCGTCAACTTACAATGGTATTGTTATTGACGCTGTTTTTCAAACGTTTTTAAATACTTTAACATCACAAGTATGTCTCATATTTTAGTTATTAGCCTATTGTCTCCGCTCTTCCCCAAATTGAACAAGAATAATTTTTTTTCATAGAAAAAACTGCATTACTCCTTCTGTTAATTAAATAAGATTTTCATTAATGATATAATTATTCGATAGAAAATTATTCCCAATCCTATCTGATTCATTTTTTTCAGGAGTTAAGTTACTATTGCGTATTTACCACGATAACATGTCCGATGTTACCCATCATATGCGACTACTGTAAGACTCGTTTTTAAAAAAAATCTTTTCTCCACGTAGACACTTAACAAATCTCAGGGATTTCTGTGCCCATAATCTGTTACAGAAACACTTTTCAGTAGGATTTAAATGATTTATTAAGTGAAGATTCTAAGCACGAAGAAGCACGCAGCAATGGTTACAGAAGAATGGTTAACTCTAAAGATGTTGCCACATGTTTCACTAGCTATACAGCAAAACGATTAAGATTAATTTGATTATTACAATAAAAACAGTTTTTCATTATACACAAGTAGCATGTTTTATTGCTCTCTGAACAAATGGATAGGGAAACTTCCTTATCCATTTGTTCCCATTGCATGCTAATTTTTCATCATATATATCTAGCATTTGATGTTTCCAATTCCATATAATCACTTGACATGATCTACAAATTATATAAATTAAGATATTAATAATACATATAATATAGTTATTTTTCTAAACATGATATATATATACAGTGGACTCTCCTTCGACAATACAAACCTCTCGATAATTCGAAGTATATGCTGAGTCCCTAGAAAAACTTTTGATATTTCGAACTAAAGCAATACGTTTTGATACACTCAATATTTCGAAGTAAAATCTGCGGCTGGTCAGACTACAACACGCGATAATTCGAAGTTATCTTATAAAACTCTCAACAATTTGAACCCTCACTATCATGTACAGTCCCTGTAGAAAACAGGTTGGAGCTTACATGTTCTGTGCTATATTGTCTTTGCATTTCTCCCTTGAAACGTATCCCCTTTAATGACCATCTGTCTCCTACCACTTTTTTGTGTTTTCCGATTCCTCAGACGAAAAGACACTTTTAATTTTTTCCTTCTTCAAGTGGACAATAGACCAACCGCAATTATTGTCAGTTGTAAAAATCTTTTGTTAAACTCATGGCCTTGCTACTCATGTGTTCGGAAAGGATGGTCCGCTATTGTGAAGAAGAGATGCCTAGGGTTGTGTATGCATACCTTGAATATATTCTTTTAATACAAGACTTTTAACTTTTGTATAATATTTATACTGTATATATATATATATACTAGCTGCATGGCCCGGCATTGCATGGGCTTTTACCGAGGGTATAACTTAATTCCTATGTTAATTTCCTCCTTTCTTTTTGATGCCAGATTTTTTGTGTGGGTGTGACGCGTACGATGTGAGTGCATGGCCCGTGAGTGCGTGTCATGGCTTTCTCGTTTAACATTTTCAAATTACGAAATTTCACTACTATTTTAAATTTTGGAAGTAAAATTGTGGATTTTTTAAAATTTTCGACACCGATATTGATTCATTTTAGAAAAAAAATCATAAAATATGCAAAATATTATTTTGTAAAAAAAAAGTTTTTTTTAAAAATTTTTTTAAAAAAAAGATAGTTTCGGCATTTTATTTTTTAAATTACTGATTCTAGATGATCAATGAACTTTTTAAAAATCATATTTATTTAAATGCATCGATATTTATTCATTTTAGATGGAATCATAAAATAGGCAAAGTATTATTGTTTTGAAGGGAAAAAAATTCGAATCGTGATGAAATAAATGATATTTGGTATTTATAAATTTATTAAATCACTGATTTCAAAAGAGAAAAGTATGAACTTTTTTAGTTTAGATGGTTTACTCATCATAATTATAAGAAATCCATACATAACGATTGAAAAATTTCGTTCAATGATTTACAGGAAACAATACTACTTTATTTAAAAAAAATATTTATTTAAAGCAATACATTTAAATGTATTGCAAGTAAACTTATTTAAAATAATGATAACGGAGTAAAAACGCGATTAAATTTTTCGCAAATATAATTAATGCAAAAATTCTTACCGTTACCTATTGAAACGACTGTTTATTTCTTTATTGCATTGTTTTTGAGTGTTAGATTAAAAAAAGTTACAAAAAAAAGGTAAAAAGCCTTTATTTACATATTTACAATATAACATTGAAAAAGGAAATAATACTATGTGATAAAAATATATTTCAGAATATTTCCTTATATTTTTTATGATATATTTTTCTTATATTCCCCACACACTGTTCTTCAATAAATCAATCTTTAAGAATAAAAAAAACTATCGGTTGTGATGCGTTATATGAATGAGCGTCCCGCCGCAAATAGCAATGTTATGAAGGAATTAACCTTGTTCTGCAGCAGTGAAAGACTCTAAGCTATCTCCACCTTTCCCGTCTTCCAAACAGAAAGCTAACGCAAAGTGAATGACCCCGACGCAATTGAGAATTTTTTAAAGTTTTTTTTTTTTTGAGGGCTTAACTGTCACGTTAAAGTTTTGAAATTTCACAAATTAATTGCAAAATCAAAGTACTTTTACATAAAAAATGTACAAAAAAAAAAACTGTTTAAATTACTTCTCTCAAAAACGGTATTTTACGAAAATCACAAAAAAATTTTAAAATCCGTAATTTTTAAGCAAGTTTTTCAATTTTCACACAGAAGTTGGACAACATTATTCTACAAACGTAGAAAAAGTTTCGTAGGATGATTCTAATAAATGACGAAGTTATTTAATGTTGAGTTAAAATTTTGAGTATTGTTTTAAAAATCATAGAAAAAAAGTTTTAAATGACGGATTCAAAAAGAAATACGCATGAACTTATTTAACATAAAATATCGTTTTAATAACAAGAAAATAAATTCATACGCAACGATTTAGAAAAAGATTTTCATAAAAACGCATCGGTCTTAACCCAATTTAAAAAAAACCATAAAAAATAGAAAATATTATTATTTTGCAAAAATAATTATACTGTATCGTGGCGAAAGAAATGATCTTTCTGATTCTGTAATTATTTTTTGTCTGCTTTAAAAAACTAAAAATCGGATGACTGTTTAAATAACGTCGAGAATACCGAAATATTTTCACCCTCTGTTCATTCCCGACGCTAGGCGGGGAAAATAACGCGCAGGGTTAAAACAATTAAGCGTTTTAAGGTTTTTAATTAATATCTTTATAACTAAATACAATATCGGAATGAAAAATAGTTTACGTCCTATTCTCAGACCTACTGAATATACACACAAAATTTCATAAGAATCGGCCACACCGTTTCGGAGGAGTTTAGTTACAAACACTGTGACACGAGAATTTTATATATTAGATATATGTGTGTGTGTGAGTTTTTTAAAAATACTTTAAAATAATTTCATTGATATGAACAATTGTTGTTTT